>SNVD02006056.1:0-23601 GCA_013180625.2 Boswellia sacra
CACAGAAGGGAAAAGTTTCTCATTAGATAAAGGCAATTCAATGTACGAAACATCATACCTATTTGTGGTGATAGCTATAGTCTCATCCAAGCTTGCCACAGCTTCCTCCACTTCTTTAGACACTTGTATCAACTTCCTCGATTCTCTGGAATTTTCTGCCCCAATGTGCTCACTAATGGCTACTTCCAATGCATCCTTGCGAGTTAACTCAAAAGTTGTTGTGCCAAAGAATCAATAACATCAACTGCAAAAACAGAATGCAAGTCACTAGGGTACCTCATTGCCTCAAAAATATTGAAACGAATCACCTCGCCATCAAACTCCATGGTGAGAGTGCCATCATGAACATCAATCTTCGTTCGGGCAGTTTTCAAGATGGCCTCCCCAAAAGAATCGGTGTTGGATTGGGAGATGTCTCATCCTCCATTTCCAGAACATAGAAGTCTGCTGGAAAAACCAATTGAGTCACCTGCACAAGCACATCTTCCACAACTCCCTTGGGATATGCATTAGAACGATCAGCAAGTTGAATTACAATACCAGTTTCCGCAAGGGGTCCAAGATTCAAAAAAGCATAAATAGAATATGGCATGACATTAATAGATGCTCCTAAATCTAACATAGCTCTTTCAAACTTGGTATTACCAATAGTGCATGGAATGGTGAACGTACCTGTATCTTTGCATTTCGGAGGAATTTTTCTTTGCAATACAGCTGAAACATTTTCCCCCACACTTACCTTCTCATTTCCTTTCAACTTTCTCTTGTTGGTGCATAACTCCTTCAGAAATTTTGCATAACGAGGTACTTACTTGATAGCATCCAGAAGTGGTATATTCACCTCGATCTTACGAAAAGTTTCCAGGATTTCCTATTCTTGTTCCTCCTTCTTTGATTTTGCAAATCTGCTAGGAAAAGGTGGACGAGTAACATATGAAGGAATATGGGTTTTTGGATTTACCTTAGAAGATGATGTTTTATTCATGGTGGAAGTGGTGTCATCCCCTTCATCAGTTTGTGATTTCTTTGGTGGAATCTCTAATTGTTTCCCACTTCTCAAAGTTACAACACTAGCATTCTCTCTTGGATTGATCACCGGCTGAGAAGGTAATTTTCCTGAGCTTTGACTCTCAAATTTGCTCATGTTAGGGGCCAATTGTCCCATTTGATTTTCCAGGTTTTGGATACTTGCCCTAGTTTCCTGCTGAAATTGCATTGTGTTAGTGGCAAGTGCTTTAACAATATCCTAGAAAGACATACCTGAATTTTGTGGAGCTGGTTGTGGTGCTGGTTGTGATTGTGCTTGAAATGATTGCTGCACCCTTGGTTGATTGAAACCTGGTGGTCGATGCGGTATGGCATTTGGGGCAATTGGTTGATGATTCCCATATCTTAAATTAGGGTGATCTCTCCATCCAGCATTGTAAGTATTGGAGAAAGGGTCATACCTTTGCCTTGGCTGTCCTGAAAATCCACCCATGGCATTGGCTTGTTCTGTATCTCCTTCTTACAAAGTTAGACACATGTCGGTTGGATGGTCCATGGCAGAACATACTCCACATGCATAACATTGCTGCATATGTCCTACAACCATTTTTTTTACAAGAGTGGTAAATTCAGGAAGTTGATGTTCAATGTTTGAAGTACTTACCTCATTTACTGTTTTTGGTAGTTGTGGCTCAAATTGACTGTTGAATTGTTAGGAGTTCGCTGCCATGTCACTAATCAAACGTCTTGCAACGTTCAATGTTTTATTAACAAGTGCTCCACCACTAGCAGCATCAATGATACTCCTTTCCATTGGTAAGAGACCCTCATAGAAATATTGAATTAGGAGTCCATCACTAATTTGGTGGTTTGGACAGCTAGCACATAACCTTTTAAATCTTTCCCAATATTCATGAAGTGATTCTCCATTGTGTTGTCGAATGCCACTAATATCTTTTCTAATATTTGTAACATTTGAGGCTGGAAAGTATTTCTCCAAAAAGAGTTTACTCATCTCATTCCAGGTGGCAATGGTACCTGGTGGTAGATAGTATAGCCAATCTTTTGCCGAATTTGCTAATGAGAATGGGAAAGCTCTCAATTTAATTTGCTCTTTAGAAACGTCGGTTGGCTTCATACTTGAGCATACCATATCAAATTCTTTGAGGTGTTTGTTCGGATCCTCTCCTGCAAAACCATGAAATGTAGGCAAGAGATGAATTAGTCCAGATTTAAGTTCAAAATCTATCTCAAAATTGGTGCTTATGCATAGCGGTTGTTGAACAATAATTGGAGCCGCTAACTCCTTAAGAGTCTGATCGTTTTCCATCGCCATTGCTTCCGATTCAGACTTCATTGAACTGCAAGAAGATGGGAGGGAAGTATGTCGTGCAAGGTCAAATTCTGGAGGTGGAGTTGAAATTGACCGATTTAGCCTTAAATTCGCGGATTGGAGAAACTCCTTAATTCTCTTAAGTCGTTGATCCGCTTCTTCCTCGGACATAAAAGCCTAAACACAAACAATCAGGAAATAACAATCAAGAATCAATAGTAAAAACAGAATAACAATTTGATTAGAAAATCAATCCCCGGCAACGGCGCCAAAAACTTGATGCGTTCGAACTAGCAAGTATACTGAGTGAAAGTGTCTATTTAATATTATTTTCATATCAATTCGTCCATTTTTCTTTGCTATATTCCTTGGTATTTTTATGTTTTTGTGTGGTTTTGATGTTTGTAGGAGTTTTGGAGCAACTTGCACAAAATTGGAGTAAAATCCTTCATTTTCACCTCTGCTAGTCAACCATCTTCTCGGATTTAATTGTATTGATATACAATGAACCCGATGACATATCATATACCGTGGAAAAGCTCTCGAAGTCTACTTTTTGGAGAAATTTACGGTTTATGAATCCATTCAGTGTACCGAAAGTTGTAATCAAAACTGTGTGATAAGTGTAGAAATGTAATTCCACACATCACTGTAGCATGTATAATACGGGACACTGTAGCACGTTACTGTAGCAGAGTATTTAAACACATTTTATGGTTTTATTTTCATAACTTGAAGAGGGGAGAACGTGGTGGAGGCTTCAGCTCTGGAATTCTTTCATCTCTTGGAGTTCTTGACGGAGAAAGGAAGCTTGGAAAGAGGAAGAACTACAATCCAAAGAGAATTACATCAAATTTGCTAAGTTTTTCCCTTCCCTTTCATATTCTGGAATGTCTCCATTTTGTATTGTATTTACCACGTTCTTAAACATGTGTAACTGAATCTGAATTGGTTGAGGGTGATTACAAAGATCCTGATATGGTTTTTGTGAGTCGATTGTGCAAGATATTGTTATTCAATTCTCTAATTGAAGTTGCTTGTATTCTCCATATTTAATGCTTATGATTGCTTGCTGATTGTATTTGGGTGGCCAACTGAATATAATCTGGTTGTTGTCTATTGCTAGAGTAGAAATCTTGATCCGTAATTGTCTTAAATTTCTAACCCTTAGTAGCAAAATTGTGATCAGAGATTGCAATTGGAGAATACTGTTAGCCCTAAGGCTACATGATAATTTTGATGATAACAATACACATTGATTAATTGTGATTTACTAACATGTTTATTTATGTGTAAGACTAAGATCATTGAAATAATTATAAAATCAAGAAGAGGCTTATTAAAATGAAGTGTTGAAGCTAAGGAGAAGACTACATGTTAAGGCACCAAAGTTTAAGAACAAGGTTTGATTCAAGAAATGTGACACATGAGTAATGTTCAATCAATTGGTCATATATTTCTCTACAAATGTCCAAATGATGTGATTCTTGAGCATTTGGAGAGCTTACTCAATTTATAACATTTTATATGTTTTAAAGAAATTCAAATTTCAAGTGTACGAATGTCCAAATCATCATGCAAGTTGAAGACAAATGGAAGCAGCTGACATGAGCACCGAATACTCCTTTGGACATATCTTGAGCTAGAAAAATCAAATGACTTGATTCTTGCGGCATTGAAAGATGACTTAATGAAGAAAATTTCATATGTTTTGAAAAAAATTCAAATTTCAAACAGAAGGCCGACATAATTGACATGCAATTCGGTGGACTGACACAAGAAGAAAAATCAACTCACATGAGCACCGAATGGTGTTTTGGCCATATCTTAAGATAGAGATATCCAAATGCTTTGATTCTTAATGTTTTGGAAAGAGTATTCAAATATTCATATCTTTTATGTTTTGAATAAATTCAAATTTCAAACGGAAGGCTGACAGAATTATCATTCAATTTGGTGGACTGACACAAGAAAGAAAAATCAAGTCACATGAGCACCGAATGGTTTTTTGGCCATATCTTGAGCTAAGATATCCAAATGACTTGATTCTTGATGCGTTAGAAAGCTTATTCAAATGTGCAGATCTTTTATGTTTTTCAGATTTTCAAATTTCAAACGAAACATTGACAAAATGACAGACAATATCGGTTTTTATGGTAGCAGAAATTTGGAGATGTGTCTTCACTTGATTAATTTCATCTCATTTGCCTATAAAGGAGCCATTCTCCATGCATTCAACAAGTGCAAGAGAGCAATTTTATTCAGCAAAAAAGCCAAAGAGAAATATCAAGTATTAGGAGCTTTTAAAAAATAAATGTGAATTGTATTTATTACTCTTTGAGAGAGTTGTACTTTTTGTTTGTAAAAACATTTTGCTTGTTCTTATAATTTGTGTGAGAGTGAGATCTTCTGAAAGGATAAAAGATATCCTTAAGAGAACTCTTTCCTTGGTGAGGTTGTTCATCAAGAAGAACTCTTGGTGTGGTGTTATCAAGAGTTGAAGGAAAAAAGTCTTGGTGAAGTTGGTCATCAAGCAAGTTGTAAAGTATTCTACAACTTAGTGGAAAGCCTAGCTTGTGGAGGAGCTAGGAGCCCGTGGACGTAGGCAAGGTTTGCCGAACCACGTAAATTGAGTTTGCACTCTCTCTATCCCTATACTCTTTACATTTACTTGCACTTGAGATTATTTATTATTGCTATTCTATTGATTGCATCTTAGACAACTTCTATTTTCATCTTCGTCACTTCTATTCTCAAAAGAAAAAGTGAAATAATTTTTATCTTTCAAGAAAAGTTTTATAAATTCGTTTTGATAAATAAAACCCAATTCACCCCCCCTCTTGGGTTGTCATACCTGGGTCAACAAGTGGTATCAGAGCAAGGTTGCTCAATTTTTTAAAATCTTAATCGATTTTTGAGCTATGGCAACTTTTAATTCAACTTCATATGTTGAGGGACTTTCTATCTCTAGACCTCCATTTTTTTATGGAAGTGATTACTCTTATTGGAAAACTAGAATGAGTATTTTCTTGAAATCTTTTGATTATGATTTATGGTCTATTGTTTTGGAAAGACCTTTTGTTCCTACCAAAATTGAAAATGGGGAATGCATGCTTAAAGAACCTAAAGAGTTTAGTGAAGATGATAAAAAGAAATTGAGTTTGAATGCTAAAGCTATGAATGTGTTTTATTGTGCTCTAGATAGAAATGAGTTTAATAGAATATCTACTTGTTCTACGGCACAAGAAATATGGCACACACTTGAAGTTACTCATGAAGGAACTAGTCAATTTAAAGAATCTAAAATTAGTATGCTAGTTCATAGTTATGAGCTTTTTAAGATGAAATCGGATGAATCAATTTCTGAAATGTTTGCTAGATTTACGGATATTATTAATAGTTTGAAATCTCTTTGTAAATCTTATTCTAATGTTGAAATGGTGAGAAAGATTCTTAGGTGTCTACCAAAATCTTGGGAGCCAAAGGTGACGGCAATTCAAGAAGCAAAGGACCTCACCAAACTACCATTAGAAGAACTTATGGCTTCTCTCATGACTCATGAAATCACCTTGAAGGAGAACGAAGAAGATTTCAAGAAAAAGAAAAATATCGCTTTCAAATTTTCAACAAAAGAAGATGATGAGTCCAACGATGAAGGAGATGATGAAGATCTTGCATTCATCACAAGAAAGCTAAAAAGGATGATTAGAAGAAACCAAGGATTCAAGAAGAACTCTAGAAGGGAGTACAAAGGGCAAAGCTCAAAGCAAGATAAGAGAAATGATCAAGTCATTTGCTATGAGTGCAAGAAACCGGGACATGTAAAGATGGATTGTCCTTACTTCAAAAGTCAAAACAAGAAATCAAAAGCAATGAAAGCCACAAATTGGGATGATAGTGAAGCTAGCTCTACCGAAGAAGAAGATTGCGAAGTGGCAAACATGTGCTTCATGGCTTTAAGTGACGATGAGACAAAGGAGTGGCAAACACAAGTGGTACTTAGATAGTGGATGCTCAAGGCATATGACCGGAGATGCCTCCAAATTTTCAAGATTAATCATGAAGAAAGGAGGATATGTGACCTTCGGTGATAATGCCAAAGGAAAGGTAATCGAACATGGTGATATTGGTAACCCTTCTTCACCTATTATTGAAAATGTTTTGCTTGTTAATGGTTTGAAACATGATTTGATTAGCATTAGTCAATTGTGTGATAAGGGATATTTTGTTGTTTTTTAGCCTAATAGATGTGTGATTAAGGATTTTAGTAACAATAAGATATTATTTGTTGGTAATAGATGTGGTAATATTTATACAATTGATATTGATGTTAATGATCATGTAGAAAATTGTTTCATTGTTAATCATGATGCTTGGTTATGGCATAGCAGATTAGGTCATGCTAGCATGGACACAATTTCAAAAATTTCTAAAAATGATTTAGTTGATGGTCATCCAAAAATAAAATTTGAAAAGGATAAAATTTGTGATGCTTGTCAATTTGGAAAAAAAGTGAGAACTTCTTTTAAACAAAAGAAATTTATTTCAACAAATAAACCTCTACAATTACTTCATTTGGATTTATTTGGACCATCAAGAACTCAAAGCCTTGGTGGAAAGTATTATGTTTTTGTTATTGTGGATGATTATTCAAGATTCACTTGGGTATTATTCTTGAAAACTAAAAATGAGGCCATAACAAGCTTTTTCAAAATTTGCAAAAAGAGTCCAAAATGAAAAAGGGTATTCTATTGTGTCCATTAGGAGTGATCATGGTGGTGAAGTAGACAATGTTGCATTTGAAAATCTTTGTGATGAAAATGGTTTTGAACATAATTTTTCCTCACCTAGAACTCCACAAAAAAATGGTGTTGTTGAGAGGAAAAATAGGACTATCCAAGAAATGGCTAGGACCATGTTACTTGAAAATAATTTGCCAAATATTTTTGGGCCGAAGCCGTTAATACCGCATGCTTTATAATCAATAGAGTCCATATTAGAGCTTTAATAAAGAAAACTCCTTATGAACTTTGGAAAGGAAGAAAACCCACCATTGGATTTTTTAAAGTTTTTGGATGTAAATGTTTTATTTTAAACACTAAGGATAACCTTGGAAAATTTGATGCAAAAGCCGATGTTGGAATTTTTGTGGACTACTCCAACCATAGTAAAGCATATAGAGTTTTTAATAAAAAGACTCTTACTATTGAAGAATCTATGCATGTTGAATTTGATGAAACTAATGTGATTTCTTCAAAGAATTTAGATGATGAGATTGTTGAAGTAGAAAGGCAAATCAAGGAATCAAGGCTTGATGAAAAGAGTCAAGATGATTTACAACTTCAACAAGAAAAGCTTGAGAAAGTAAATGATTCTTCCCAAGAATTACCAAAGGAATTGAGGTATGCAAAAGCTCACCCTAAAGATCGTATTATTGGTGAACCATCACAAGGTATGAGAACTAGATCTTCTTTTAGGAACTTTTGTAATCATTTTGCATTTGTCTCTCAATTTGAACCAAAATCTTTTAAAGAAGCCGAAAATGACGAAAGTTGGATTTTAGCTATGCAAGAAGAATTGAATCAATTTGAGAGAAATCAAGTTTGGGAATTAGTCCCTAGACCTAAAAATCATTCTATTATAGGCACTAAATGGATTTTTAGAAAATGGATTTTTAGAAATAAAGTAGATGAAAATGGCACCATTATTAGAAACAAAGCTAGACTTGTTGCTCAAGGATACAATCAAGAAGAAGGTATTGATTATGAGGAAACCTTTGCACCGGTTGCTAGATTAGACTCAATTAGAATGTTGTGTGCATTTGCATGTTATAAAAATTTTACATTATATCAAATGGATGTCAAAAGTGCATTTTTAATGGTTACATTATGGAGGAAGTATATGTAGAGCAACCTCTTGGTTTTCAAAATCATGATTTTCCAAACCATGTTTTCAAACTCAAAAGGCACTTTATGGCTTGAAACAAGCACCAAGAGCATGGTATGATAGATTGAGCAAATTTCTCATTGATAATGTTTTCGAAATAAAAAAAGTTGATACTACTCTTTTTGTTAAAACAAAAAATGATGATTTATTAATTGTTCAAATCTATGTTGATGATATTATATTTGTGCTACTAATATTTCTATGTGTGAAGAATTTTCCAAGTGTATGCAACAAGAATTTGAAATGAGCTTAATGGGATAATTAAATTTCTTCCTTGGACTTCAAATCAAGCAATCAATGGATGGGATCTTCATAAATCAAGCTAAATACACAAGAGATCTTCTCAAGAAGTTTGGCATGGATAATTCAAGGACATATAACACACCTATGGGTACATTAACCAAGCTTGACAAAGATGAGAAAGGAAAAGATGGTGAGGTAACAAAATATCGAGGTATGATTGGCTCTCTTTTGTATTTAACTGCTAGTAGACCCGATATTATGTTTAGTGTGTGTATGTGTGCTAGATTTCAATCTTGTCCAAAGGAATCTCACCTTAAGGCTGTAAAGAGGATATTTAGATATCTTCTTGGCACCATAAATCTAGGTCTTTGGTATCCTAAGTGTGATAATTTTGATCTAATTAGTTATTTCGATGCGGACTTTGCTGGAAGTCTTCTTGATAGAAGGAGCACTAGTGGCTCTTGCCATTTTCTAGGACATGCATTAGTCTCATGGTTTAGTAGAAAACAAAATTCTGTTGCCTTATCAACCGCAGAAGCCGAGTATATTGCAATAGGAAGTTGTTGTGCACAATCTCTTTGGATGAAACAAATTTTAAAAGATTATGGTGTGGTATTTGATCATATTCCCATCAAATGTGACAATACAAGTGCCATCAACATTTCAAAAAATCCATACAACACTCTAGGACTAAGCATATAGAGATTAGACATCATTTTATTAGAGATCATGTGCAAAAAAGTAATATTTCTTTAGAATTTGTTCCCACCGATAAACAATTAGCCGATATATTTACTAAACCCCTTAGTCAAGATAGATTTTGCATAATTAGAAGAGAATTAGGCATGTTGGATATATCTTAATTTTTCTTTGATAATTTTTGAATGGTAGCATATGTTAAGGGGGAGAATATATTTAGGGGAGTAATTAATTTGATTACATCTTTTTGATGATAACAAAAGGGGGAGAAATGGTATGGTTAGATTGCTTGTATTTATAACAATTGCTCTTTGCTCTCTTTTTGTTTATTCTTGATTTCATTTTCATTCTTGATTTTAGATATTATTTGAAAGCAATCAATGGTTTGTCATCATCAAAAAGGGGGAGATTGTTAGCCCTTAGGCTATATGATAATTTTGATGATAACAATACACATTGATTAAATGTGATTTACTAACATGTTTATTTATGTGCAAGAGTAATATCATTGAAATAATTGTCAAATCAAGAAAGGCTTATTAAAATGAAGTGTTGAAGCTAAGGAGAAGACTACATGTTAAAGGCACCAAAGTTTAAGTACAAGGTTTGATTCAAGGAATGTGACACATGAGCAATGTTTAATCAATTAGTTATATATTTCTCTACAAATGCCCAAATTACATGATTCTTGAGCCTTTGGAAAGCTTACTCAATTTATAACATTTCATATTTTTTAAAGAAATTCAAATTTTAAGTGTAAGATCGTCCAAATCATCATGCAAGTTGAAAGACAAATGGAAGCAGCTGACATGAGCACCGAATAATCTTTTGGACATATCTTGAGCTAGAAAAATCAAAATGACTTGATTCTTGTGGCATTAGAAAGATGACTTAATGGTGCACATTTCATATGTTTTGAAGAAATTCAAATTTCAAATGAAAGGCCGACATAATTGACATGCAATTCGGTGGACTGACACAGAGAAGAAAAATCAACTCACATGAGCACCGAATGGTGTTTTGGCCATATCTTAAGATAGAGATATCCAAATTCTTTGAATCTTAATGTTTTGGAAAGCTTATTCAAATAGGAAGATCTTTTATGTTTTGAAGAGATTCAAATTTCAAACGGAAGACTGACAGAATTATCATTCAAGTCGGTGGACTGACACATGGAGGAAAAATCAAGTCACATGAGCATCGAATGGTGTTTTGGCCATATCTTGAGCTACAGATATCCAAATGACTTGATTCTTGATGAGTTGGAAAGCTTATTCAAATGTACAGATCTTTTATGTTTTACAGATTTTCAAATTTCAAACGGAACATTGACAAAAATGGCAGACAAGATTATGGTTTTTATGGTGGGCAAAAAATTTGGAGATGGTGTCTTCACTTGATTAAGTTTATCTCATTTGCCTATAAAAGGAGCCATTCTCCCATGCATTCAACAAGTGAAAGAGAAGCATTTTATCAAGCAAAAAAGCCAAGAGAAATATCAAGTTTATAGAGCTTTTATATTCTTTATCTACTCATTGAAGAGAGTTGTAATTTTGTTGTAAAAACTTTTCTTTGTTCTTATATTGTGTGAGAGTGAGATCTTCTTGTAAAGGATAAAAGATATTCTTGAGAGAACTCTTTCCTTGGTGAGGTTGTTCATTAAGAAGAACTCTTGGTGTGGTGTTATCAAGAGTTGAAGGAAAAAAGTCTTGGTGAATTTGTTCATCAAGCAAGTTGTAAAGTATTCTACAACTTAGTGGAAAGCCTAGCTTGTGGAGGAGCTAGGAGCCCGTGGGACGTAGGCAGGTTTTGCCTGAACCAAAGTAAATTGAGTTTGCACTCTCTCTATCCCTAACTCTTTACAGTTTACTTGTATTGAGATTATTTTATTAGTGGGCTATTCTCTTGATTGCATCTGAGATTAAATTCTAATTTCATCTTCTTCACCTTCATTCTCAAAGAAAGAGTAAACTAATTTTGATCTTTCAAGAAAAGTTTTACAAATCCGTTTTGATAAATATAAACCCAATTCACCCCCCCTCTTGGGTTGCCATACCTGGGTCAACAAGTGGTATCAGAGCAAGGTTGCTCAATTTTTTAAATCTTAATCGATTTTTGAGCTATGACACCTTTTTATTCAACTTCATATGTTGAGGGACTTTCTATCTCTAGACCTCCATTTTTTTATGGAAGTGATTACTCTTATTGGAAAACTAGAATGAGTATTTTCTTGAAATCTTTTGATTATGATTTGTGGTCTATTGTTTTGGAAGGACCTTTTGTTCCTACTAAAATTGAAAATGGGGAATGCATGCTTAAAGAACCTAAAGAGTTTAGTGAAGATGATAAAAGAAATTGAGTTTGAATGCTAAAGCTATGAATGTGTTGTATTGTGCTCTAGATAGAAATGAGTTTAATAGAATATCTACTTGTTCTACGGCACAAGAAATATGCACACACTTGAAGTAACTCATGAAGGAACTAGTCAAGTTAAAGAATCCAAAATTAGTATGCTAGATCATAGTTATGAGCTTTTTAAGATGAAATCGGATGAATCAATTTCTGAAATGTTTACTAAATTTACGGATATTATTAATAGTTTGAATTCTCTTGGTAAATCTTATTCTAATGTTGAAATGGTGAGAACGATTCTTAGGTGTCTACCAAAATCTTAAAGCCAAAGGTGACGGCAATTCAAGAAGCAAAGGACCTCACCAAACTACCATTAGAAGAACTTATGGGTTCTCTCATGACTCATGAAATCACTTTGAAGGAGAATGAAGAAGATTTCAGGAAAAAGAAAAACATTGCATTCAAATTTTCAACAAAAGAAGATGATGAGTCCGATGATGAAGGAGATGATGAAGATCTTGCATTTATTACAAGAAAGCTAAAAAGGATGATTAGAAGAAACCAAGGATTCAAGAAGAATTCTAGAAGGGAGTACAAAAGGCAAAGCTCAAAGCAAGATAAGAAAAATGATCAAGTTATTTGCTATGAATGCAAGAAACCGGGACATGTAAAGATAGATTGTCCTTACTTCAAGAGTCAAAACAAGAAATCCAAAGCAATGAAAGCCACAAATTGGGATGATAGTGAAGCTAGCTCCACCGAAGAAGAAGATTGCGAAGTGGCAAACATGTGCTTCATGGCTGTAAGTGAAGATGAGGTAAGTGTTCTAAACTATGATCCTAAACTTTCATATGATGAATTACTTGAAGCATTCCAAAATTTACATATGCAAGTTGATAAGCCAAATTCAAAAATCAATGCTTTCAAAAAGAAGTCAAAAATCATGTTATCTCAATTAGAAGAATTGGTGGAAATAAATGAAGCTTTAGAAAATGAAAATGAAATTTTAAAGCAAAAAGATTTTGAAAGTTTGGAAAGTCAAATACATTTTTTAAAAACTAAAAATGAGATTTTAAAACAAAAGGATTTTTGATAAATTAGAGAAAGAAAATGTTATTTTGAAAAAGGAAAATAATGACTTAAGAAATATTGTTGATAGTTTTACAAAAAGCACAAAAAAATTTGAATTCTATGTTACAAAACCAAATGTGTGTTTTTGATAAAAGAGGTTTAGGATATAAAACTCATAAAAATCAAAAGTATTTTAAAAATTATTTTGCTCATGCATCTTCTAGGAATAATCCTAATCATTCATGTACTTATTGTGGAAGAAAAAGACACAAAGTGCATTCTTGCTATATTAAGAGAAATCCTAATTTGAAACAAATATGGGTTCCAAAAAGTACCAAAACTAACCCCCAAGGACCCAAGAACTTTTGGGTACCAAAAAGTTACTCATTGAATGTTGATTGTAGAGACAAAATGGCAAACACAAGTGGTACTTAGATAGTGGATGCTCAAGGCATATGACCGGAGATGCCTCCAAGTTCTCAAGATTAATCATGAAGAAAGGAGGATATGTGACCTTCGGTGATAATGCCAAAGGAAGGGTAATCGTACATGGTGATATTGGTAACCCTTTTTCACCTATTATTGAAGATGTTTTGCTTGTTCATGGTTTAAAACATGATTTGATTAGCATTAGTCAATTGTGTGATAAGGGATATTTTATTACTTTTGAGCCTAATAGATGTGTGATTAAGGATGTTAGTAAAAATAAGACATTATTTGTTGGTAATAGATGTGGTAATATTTATACAATTGATATTGATGTTAATGATCATGTAGAAAAATTGTTTCATTGTTAATGATGATGCTTGGTTATGGCATAGAAGGTTAGGTCATGCTAGCATGGACACAATTTCAAAAATTCTAAAAATGATTTAGTTGATGGTCTTCCAAAAATAAAATTTGAAAAGGATAAAATTTGTGATGCTTGTCAATTTGGAAAACAAGTGAGAACTTCTTTTAAACAAAAGAAATTTATTTCAACAAATAAACCTCTACAATTACTTCATTTGGATTTATTTGGACCATCAAGAACTCAAAGCCTTGGTGGAAAATATTATGTTTTTGTTATTGTGGATGATTATTCAAGATTCACTTGGGTATTATTCTTGAAAACTAAAAATGAGGCCATACAAGCTTTTTCAAATTTACAAAAAGAGTCCAAAATCAAAAAGGGTATTCTATTGTGTCCATTAGGAGTGATCATGGTGGTGAAGTAGACAATGTTGCATTTGAAAATCTTTGTGATGAAAATGGTTTTGAGCATAATTTTTTCCTCACCTAGAACTCCACAACAAAATGGTGTTGTTGAAAGGAAAAATAGGACTATCCAAGAAATGGCTAGGACCATGTTACTTGAAAATAATTTGCCAAAATATTTTTGGGCTGAAGCCGTTAATACCGCATGCTTTATAATCAATAGAGTCCATATTAGAAGCTTTAATAAAGAAAACTTCTTATGAACTTTGGAAAGGAAGAAAACCCAACATTGGATTTTTTAAAGTTTTTGGATGTAAATGTTTTATTTTAAACACCAAGGATAACCTTGGGAAATTTGATGCAAAAGCCGATGTTGGAATTTTTGTTGGCTACTCCAACCATAGTAAAGCATATAGAGTTTTTAACTAAAAGACTCTTACTATTGAAGAATCTATGCATGTTGAATTTGATGAAACTAATGTTATTTCTTCAAAGAATTTAGATGATGATATTGTTGAGGTAGAAAGGCAAATCAAGGAATCAAGGCTTGATAAAAATAGCCAAGATGAATTACAACTTCAACAAGAAAAGCTTGAGGAAGTAAATGATTCTTCCCCAGAATTACCAAAGGAATGGAGGTATGCAAAAGCTCACCCTAAAGAATTCCTCATTATTGGTGAACCATCACAAGGTATGAAAACTAGATCTCTTTAAGAAACTATTTTGTAATCATTTATGCCGTTTGTCTCTCAATTTGAACCCAAATCTTTTAAAGAAGCCGAAAATGACGAAAGTTGGATTTTGGCTATGCAAGAAGAATTGAATCAATTTGAGAGAAATCTAGTTTGGGAATTAGTCTCTAGACCCAAATATGACTAAACCCCATAGTCAAGATAGATTTTGCATAATTAGAAGAGAATTAGGCATGTGGGATATGTCTTAATTTTGCTTTTATATGATTATCTTTGAATGGTAGCATATGTTAAGGGGGAGCATATATTTAAGGGGAGTAGTTAATTTGATTACATCTTTTTGATGATAACAAAAGGGGGAGAAATAGTTGGATTGCTTATATTCATAACAAGTGCCATCTTTTTGTTTATTATTGATTTTATTTTCATTCTTGATTTTAGATTATATTTTAAAGCAATCAATGGTTTGTCATCATCAAAAAGGGGGAGATTGTTAGCCGTAAGGCTACATGATAATTTTGATGATAACAATACACATTGATTAATTGAGATTTACTAACATGTTTATTTATGTGCAAGAGTAAGATCATTGAAATAATTTTTAAAATCAAGAAGAGGCTTATTAAAATGAAGTGTTGAAGCTAAGGAGAAGACTACATGTTAAAAGCACCAAAGATTAAGAACAAGGATTGACTCAAGGAATGTGACACATGAGCAATGTTCAATCAATTGGTCATATATATCTCTACAAATATCCAAATGACGTGATTCTTGAGCCTTTGGAAAGCTTACTCAATTTATAACATTTCATATGTTTTAATGAAATTCAAATTTCAAGGGCAAGGTTGTCCAAATCATCATGCAAGTTGAAAGACAAATGGAAGCAGCTGACATGAGCACCGAATACTCCTTTGGACATATCTTGAGCTAGAAAAATCAAAATGACTTGATTCTTACGGCATTGGAAAGATGACTTAATGAAGAACATTTCATATGTTTTGACAAAATTCAAATTTCAAATAGAAGGCCGGCATAATTGACATGCAATTCGGTGGACTGACACAGAGAAGAAAAATCAACTCACATAAGCACCGAATGGTGTTTTGGCCATATCGTAAGATAGAGATATCCAATTGCTTTAATTCTTAATGTTTTGGAAAGCTTATTCAAATATGAAGATCTTTTATGTTTTGAAGAAATTCAAATTTCAAATGGAAGGCTGACAGAATTATCATTCAAGTCAGTGGACAGACACATGGAAGAAAAATCAAGTCACGTGAGCACCGAATGGTGTTTTGGCCATATCTTGAGCTACAGATATCCAAATGACTTGATTCTTGATGCGTTGGAAAGCTTATTCAAATGTGCAGATTTTTATGTTTTACAGATTTTCAAATTTCAAATGGAACATTGACAAAAATGGCAGACAAGATTACGGTTTTTTTGGTGGGCAAAAAATTTGGAGATGGTGTCTTCACTTGATTTCAGTTCATCTCATTTGCCTATAAAAGGATGCCATTCTCCCTGCATTCAACAAGTGCAAGAGAAGCATTTTATCAAGCAAAAAAGCCAGAGAAATATCAAGTTTTATAAGCTTTTATATTCTTTAGCTACGCTTTGAAGAGAGTTGTACTTCTGTTGTAAAAACTTTTCTTTGTTCTTATATTGTGTGAGAGTGAGATCTTCTTGTAAAGGATAAAAGATATCCTTGCGAGAACTCTTTCCTTGGTGAGGTTGTTCATCAAGAAGAACTCTTGGTGTGGTGTTATCAAGAGTTGAAGGAAAAAGTCTTGGTGAAGTTATTCATCAAGCAAGTTGTAAAGTATTCTACAACTTAGTGGAAAGCCTAGCTTGTGGAGGAGCTAGGAGCCCGTGGACGTAGGCAAGATTTGCCGAACCACGTAAATTGAGTTTGCACTCTCTCTATCCCTATACTCTTTACATTTACTTGTACTTGAGATTATTTATTATTGCTATTCTATTGATTGCATCTTAGACAACTTCTATTTTCATCTTCTTCACTTCTATTCTCAAAAGAAAAAGTGAAATAATTTTTATCTTTCAAGAAAAGTTTTATAAATTCGTTTTGATAAATAAAACCCAATTCACCCCCCCTCTTGGGTTGTCATACCTGGGTCAACAATATATATTATCAAATAAAAATAAACATAGATTTAAGATTAATGAAAAATAATATAAATTATCAAATAAGTTAATGAGAGACCTATCATGCAATTATAATTATATGATATGATCTCATTATAATTTATGATTGTAAAAATTGTTTATATCGTAAGCCGTAACTTGGAGCAATATATTAGTAATGGATAATGTGATCTTAATTATAATTACATTAATACTACTAACTCTTATGATAGCAATATTACCGAAAATATTTGAACTCATGGATAATATTACACAATATAAGATTTATTTAACTTTTTTTATTTCTATTTTAAAATGATAGTTTAATTTCTGTAAATGATTTTTTATAGTCTACATAGAAAAACTTCTCTATGCTCTAGCACATTTTGTAATAATCCTTTTTGGTGTAATTATTTTAACATAGTATTTTTTAATTATTTAATAATATAATTAATTATATCAACATTTATTTCATCATTTTTAGCACCCCGAAAATTAACCAAAATTTTAATATTGATATACTTTTTGTGCATACAAATTGATTGATCTTAATTATGAAAATTATCTAATAAACTAAGTAATTACTTTTATATTTAGCTAGGTTTATTAATTCGTATCATATATGCACATCAATAAATTAATTTTTGTTATTTTCCTATTTTCTTAACTAAAATGAATCTAGTTTAAATAAAAATTTTCAATTTAGTTTGATTGATTAAAAAGTTATGAATCAAATTAATATTATAAAATTATTTATTAAATATATTAATTTATTACAAAGTGTATGTAAAAAATATAATTATCTAATATACTTTATTTGATGTTTTGTATAATTACTTTGACTTGATATGCAGTAAGGATAAGCTTCTGGTTTATTACTTATATTAGATAATAACAAGAATTACAATTTTTCGATACCTATATTTCCATTAAAGTGTATTTTATATATGCCTAATATATATATATATATATATATATATATATATATATATATTAATGAAGTCAGTCTAATTATACAAAGCATCTAATAAAATGAGTAAATAACTTTTATGCTTAGCTGTTGTGGTAAATTCTTACATGTGCAAAAGTGAAGAAATCAATCAATTTAATTTTCTCTCTCTCTAATATATAATTCTATGCTTAATTTGATTGATTAGTTAAAATCAATGAGCAGAGTAATCTAAATGTAAGCTTGGATTTTAAAATTAGCTTTCAGGGAATAATGCACAACCGCTTCGTCCTCTAGTTTCGAGCATCTTTTTTCATTTGTACTGGCACATCATTTTTTACTACATCATTTTTTGCACTTCGAAAATTGCCCAAATTGTAAGATTCATATAATCTATATTTGTCAATTTATTGACTTTTATATATGATATAATGTAATGATTAATTAGTATTATTTATTCTATAGTTGTAGTGATAATTAATTACCTAGGTGCTCAAATTAATTTTTACTAATGTAATTAACATGTAATAAACCATTAGGAAAGAATTATAATACATAGAGAGATTAATCATTTAAATGGGAAATTAATTCATGTCATATATAAATTGATTGATTACTAGTTTACTAAATAATTTAATTAACATCATGCTAGAATGGAGAGATTTAGTTTAATTAACAGAATCAATATTTTAATAAAATTTAAATTATATTACTTCTACCATTGTAGTATATAAAATACACTTCATGTATTAAAATAATTAAATAACTCTTATATTTACTTGATTTTATGCAATTTTATCATAATGTGAATTAACTTATACAATTTAATTATATATAATTATCTTAATTGAAGTTAATCTTATTCAAATGTAAAAACTCATTGGTATTCAATGTAGTAGTAAGTCAATGGTAAAATACAAATTCTTCTATATGGATTTTATTAATTAGGAATCAAATTTAAACACACACACATATAAGGAGATGTTTTAATACAATTTATTGATACAAATTTATAGTCATTGATTTCATAAACAAAATGTATTTAATACTACTAACTCATCAATCATCTTAATCATTGACTTTTATAAATCAATGGCTATAAAATTATGTCTAGTTTCAATAAAAATATATATATATTTATAGTTTGATATTATTTTATATTTAATTATGTACTCGTATTCTAAAGAAAATAAGAGTGGATGGTGGAATATCAACCAATTAAGTTATTGTTTTATTTATTATTATTTGAATTTTACTTATTGCCATACATTTTTCCTTCTAGGTGTTTGTTTTTCCAACTTTAGTTTACTTTTTAGCTAATCATATGTGAATATATTATGAGAAGGCAACGTAAGCCTAAATTCTATATGTAGTTTAACTAATTAGTAATCAAAATTGTATAACATAATATCAATTAAGTACTCAATATTATCATAATATTTTTTGTTAATTATTTTTTCTTTTTTTTTTTGTTTTAAAGAGTAGGGGGTGGGCAAATACTTGAATCATAATTTTTTAATCCACTACCTATTCCTAAGACTCGAACTTGGCATTGGTGAGCCAATACTCAAATCATAATTTTTTTACCCCGCTACCCATCCTAAAGACTCGAACCTAGCACTAACAATGCATGGGGAGGTAAAGTATTGAAACCACATCTCGTCTGAACCTTGCAATAATTCTTTTAACTAAACTTACCATTATGTTAAACCAAATTATTTATATTTATAATACAACCATTTACTTACAAGAATTAATCTAATTAATTAATTGTGATGACATAAATTGACAGGGTTAATCACTATAATGACATGATTGAAAATTAAAAATTAAATTATTAATTCATTTTATTAAAAATAAATTAACGACATAAATTCTCAAATATTTATCTTATTTTTAACTATATATATATATATATATATATATATATATATATATATATATCTTTGATTTAGTAATTTATAATTTTTTAGACTTAAACATATAATTTGATTGCTCTTATAATCGTTTACTTAATTGACTAATTAATGGAGTAATGAAATCAATAAACTTTTATTTTTAAATTTTTGTTTCAATTTTAGTTTTTATTGTTATTTTAACCATAAAGTGATTTATTATTTTTTGTTCACACAATAGATATATGAAGAAGTAGTAATGCCTTACTGGTGGTTTCGCATCTATTAGTTTTACATGGACTTATAAAAATATTGAACTTAAGTTTATTATTGGAGGCTAATGCCCTCCTAACGGTTTCCCATTTATTATTTATGAATATTTTTATTTATAAATTTAACTCTTATAGTAAATATTACTTTATATATACAATATATTTATAACGAAGTGAAGTATATGGTCTTCATTTTAATTTCCAATTAAGATGTATGAACTAATTATTATTTTAAATTAATTAAATATAATTATAAAAAATATTTAACATAATATGAATATGATATCAATGTTAGCATAGTTTAAATTTGAGAATATTATTATTTGTTTATAATTTTATATTGTGATTATCTATGTCTTTTTAAAATTATTTTATGATTATTTAGCTTATTTATATGTCAAATTCTTCAAGAAAAATAATTTCTTTTTTCAATTATACACATTTAAATAAATTAAATTCATAATAAACTATTGTATGCAAATATTTGTACTATATAAAATAAAATCACAAATAAAATTAATATATATATATATATATATATATAAATACATGTGCAAAATCATTGCTTTTCAGGTATTTAAATTCAGATATTAAAATAAAAAATATTATTTATATTTTTATATTTAGACATTTTTAGATTTTACACACCAAAAAAAAAAAAAAAAAACTCTCCCTATGCTGGAATCAATTTAGTATTTTTTTTCATGAATTCATTATATAATCATGAACTTCCATATGTAATTTAAAATTTAAGAGTCAAATTAGTGTAATATAATTGATAAGCAAGAATTAATTTCTATGAAGTAGAACTTCGGAGAATTAATTTTGAGATTTAATTATTATCATATTATCAATATAATTACTTTCATGAAATTAATTTAATCTTCAGATTATAAATTAAATAAAAATCAATATTTAATAAACTTTATCACTTAACCCAAAAAATAAGTTAAATAATATTAACTTGTTAAAATTGATTTTATAAATTTAATTCTTAATATCAATATTTGAATTTTTTTTCTCAAATTAGAATTCAAAATTACCATTTTATCCTTATTCATAAGATTTGCAATGTGATTTACAAAGACATATTATAAAAATTAATTTTGATTTATCAATATCATATTAAATTTATTAAATAACATTCCACTTAATATTAGCTAATAACAAATTCAAATCAAATATTTGAGACACTTATGATAATTAAAATTAAAATGATTAATAAATGATATACAACATATTCTAACAGAAAATATACAAATCACAAAAATAACAATTGCATAACATCAGTATTGCTAGAATCATCCTTTAATAATAATAATTAAAAAAAACTCCAATATTCACATGGTGAGACAGTAAGATGTGGCTTCAAAGGTTTGGCTGCAAGGTGAAGTAGCGGATCACATTCAATGATCCACATACACTTTCTACGCAAGACGACCATGCTCAATCCTTCTTCCTCTACTCTGCAGGGCAGAGAACCCTGCAAGTGATCCTTACTAGTCGCCCACATTGTTCTCCTTATGGAACAACGGCACACATCTACCAGAGAAATTACAAGGTGAAGTATTGAACAATACTTATTGTCATGAATATATCCAGAACAGATCATTAGATTTGATGCACATTAATTTTGTTGAAAAGCAGAGCTAGCAACTAAGATCACGTGGTCAATATGCAGCTTAAACAAAATTGAAAATTCAAGCTTCCTATCCGGTTACAAAAGGAAAATGCATTTGTGTGTATTTAAAGAAGAAAAATAATAAATGCATCATTTAGATAGAAAATGTTGACTTGAATTTGCGTTCATTTTTTCCCAAATTATCTCTTTCATGAGGCCCTTTTTTGTTAGAATCAAGTGCAGTTAGTTTTCTGGAAAAGAGTAATTAAGAACAAGAGTAAAACCATATCTCCAATCAGGACGTTGAAGATTTCTCATTAATGTCAATATTGACACATGGCTAACGTTTGCAGAATTATTACCAACAACATATGCCCTGTCCTATGCTTGTATTCATTAGAACCTTTTCTGCAATTCAATTACCTTTCTTCAATCCTCTTAGATGTTAATTAAATGAAACATAACTATGCAATCCTATTCCTAATAGATTGACCCTGAATAGCATCTCCAAATTATAAGAAAGTGCATGAAAGCCACAATGTTCAATGTAAGAAAATTGTGAGTCTAGCATTCGAACTAAGAGGCATTTTTTCAAATGGTTAGTAATCATAAACAAATAAATAAATGCTTTATATTGAATTGAATGTGTAACTAAAATTAGAAAATGTAACAAAAATTCAGTTTTGGATATCAACATGAAAAGGAAAATAGCAGAGCAGTCAATTGTCACAATTAGTTAACACGGGAAAATAATATATAGCCATGCCATTGAGCAACAAAAGCAAAAGTACATACTTCAAAAGCCACTGTCATGTCTCTAAATATACAAAATAGTAAGTAATGAAATCAATAACAATCGCGTCCTTCTCTACTTCATCACAGAAGATAAAACTGAAATTAAAATATGAAATCCTGAAAGGCTAAATTGAGATACCAATAGAATACATTTTTTTAAATTGAGAAAAAGGTTTTAAAAAACACGGTTCCATATTTGCAGATATGTAATAATATAACTCAATGATTGGAACAAATACAATACCTCATCAAGACAAACTACGAAAATGATTTAGACACAAGTTTCAATTCTTCAATTATCAAAGACCAACATAAATTGTTCAAGAAGCACAAGCCACTAAAAATTCCCATTTTCCATTGCTCTCTGTCTAACCCCCAAGGGAAAAAAAATTAAACAGGAAAGACAGCGAAATGACATTATTATCAAAAGGAAAAAGCACCTGCTATAACTGACATCAAAAGGTCAAAGGCAGATCTAATGCATGATATCCTCTATGTTGAAGAATTTGTTAATGAAATTAAATACAAATAATTAACAACTTAGTACAAGTTGAAATGATTCGTCAAACAAAATCAACCTGCATAATCTACAATTTACATGATCTTAAAATGAAATGGGATGAGATAGTGCTATATAAAATAGCTTGAAGCAGATTCAACTTAAAGTCAATTAGATACAACTTTTGAAGGCTTTGTATCGAGTATCAAGCTACCAAAACTTTCATCAAGTTTCCCATCCAAATCCCCACCAATTTGAGAACAAAGATAAACTATAAGATGAGATATCAAACAACCAGAGCTATAAAACGAGCATCAATAGAAGTCAATAATTGCATCCTTGAATACCTCAAAGGAATATCGAAACAACATTTTCTAAAATAAAATTGTATAATGATGGATACATTAACCCTCATATAAATTTCTTTATCAATTATACACCGAATCAATGTATTCCTCTTATCTTCCAAGTTTTGTCCTTAAAGGATCGTCTTGAAGTATAACTTTTCAGTGATTTACAAAAGTTCTCTATCAACAATAGAGCAGCTCTATAAAACCAATTGCTGGGCCAAATGAGGAGCAACTTCTATAATAGGTGACAGTGATACCGAAGTACGATTACATAAACAAAAGAGGCAAAAATCTAGAAAGGTACTTACATGCATAGCTCCTTGATCCATGTCTTCATCCTTCATCACAGAATCATCAGGATTTATGACTTCACCAAAATCATCCCACTCAAAAGTAGTTTCACAGAATTGAAACATTGGGGCAATACTGGTGGATAAAGGAAAAAGTCATCAATAAATGTGTCCTAGTACACACTCCCAGGTGGATCAACCACTGAAAGGAACAATTATAATACGTTAGATTATGCACTATACACCAAACTCTAAATCAAGTGAA
>SNVD02006058.1:0-23794 GCA_013180625.2 Boswellia sacra
AATCATTTGAGTAACAAAAACTAAATACAGATAAAAGAACACAAGATTTGTAGGACACATGAAGCAACAAAAATAGCCGTACTTTTAATAAGCAATAACTTAAATTTTCAAGTTCATACTGCTCATGCAAACTCCTTTGAATCCTTCTTCGTCTAACAATGAAGTTCACACATAAAATCAATTTTTTTAAAAAATGAACAAGTTCCAAACTTTCAAGTACTAAGGCATAGCTGTTCTATAAAACAAAAACTACTATTTTCTCTCATCAACTACTAACCACAAGTCCATTATCAACAGCATCTAATGCCTCATCATCATTCCCGAAAGTTTCCACAACCCCATCTTCTGAAACCTCAGCTCCTGCACTCTTCACAGTGTCCTGCAAGGAAACCAGTTACCAATTTTCTTGTTTTACAAAACAGTGAAAACATTTTTTTGGATATGGGTTTCTTGAAGAGGTTCTTACAAGGAGGTCGTGATCGATAGGAGGCGGGGAGAGGTCAAAAGGCAATGCTGCAATTCTAGCAAGACTTGCGCTTTTCAAGGAGGGAGTGGTGCTCTTCTTGTGCTTGTGCGTCTGTTGATGAGTCCAAAGTGCAACTTTTTGGAGTTTGAGAGATGACGGGGAGTGAAGAAGGTGAGTTGAGAAAGGAGTTGCTGGTGTTGTTGCCATTACAGGATTTTTGTTGTGTGGCTCAGCCTGGACTACTCGGTGCCCGGCGGAGTTTACAAAGGGCCAAGTCCATTTTCCCTTATACAATTCATAAAATTTCAATTAACCTCCAGTAGATTGGGGGAAATTAGGAATATCCAAATTAAGGCCTTATAAATTAACTACTGGAAAAAAAATGACTTTATGACCTTGCTCGACACTGTTAGGTTCTTTTTTTTTTTTTTCTATCGTTGACATTACAGTTTGACAATTCAGTAGTCTTTTGAATTCCAGAATTGTCGACTTCCAAGCACTCGAAATTTGTTGATTTATTAATTATTAATGTTTAATAATTTAAAAAAAAAAAAACTTTACGGAGCTCGATGAGGTCGCAACATTTAAATTTTTCTACTTTTTTCTTTTTCAGTTCTTTCCCGAAGTGGGCTTTGTAATTTATTAAATTTCATTTAACCTCCTATTGTTTTTGGAAATTGTCCAAATATCCCTTATGTTTTATCCTTTTACCAAGCCATTTGTACTTCAAAATGTTAATTTCCATATTAATTTTTCTAAATAAACTCGCTATTAAGAATTAAATAATAGATTTTCCAATATATTATTTATAATAGTTTTATTTTCATTTAATTTGTCTATCAATAAAATATTAAGACACTAGCCTGTATTGTAATTAAAGAGCTATACAGTTAACATAAGAACTACTAGAGTACTTTTTTATCACAAAAGCCTCTTTAACCCTAATTTATCCTCTGGCACTATAATATTATATAAATTTGTGGAGGGTTAAGTACACTTTTCATGTTGTAGACAAGATTATCGAACTCAGAAATTATAAACTTCATTGGCTAAATTTGTCGTCATACAAGTTGTGAAGCCTATGGCTCAGTTTGTGTAACTCGAGCAGGGAAGTTGCACAAGCACACAGCTGGAGTAGCATTGGACCGTTAGATGTGCATCAGATTCATTGTCAGATATGCGAAGACAGCAACTTGGCACCGTCATGCAAGGAGGGTTATGCAAGAAGGGTTGTGTCGAAGCGCAACATTGGCGCAAGAGCGTCGATTCTGGGTTTGCGAATGTATCTAGGTAGAGAGTTCGCACAGGAGTGCAAGTTAAGTGGCGTAGGAGCGCGACTCTATTTTCTGGTACAATCAGGATTACTTGTCACGAAGAAATTGGCTTAGAAGCCTTGGACTATAAAAAAGGGACGTGTCTTTTAGTGTAAAATAGATCTAAGAGTGTAGAGAAAAAAGAAAAAGAAAGAGAGTTAGGTTTAGAGAGATTAAGAGTTTCTTGGAGAGAAAGAAACTGAATTTCTTCTAGTTGTCCCTGTAAACACTCTTGTATCTCTTGTTTTTTTCATCATAGTGGATTGATCGTCACCAACAATTGGACGTAGGATCACATCTTATGTCTGAGCCAGTATAAATTCTTGTGTTCTTACGCTCTACTTTGTTTTATTTTGCTTGGGTGTGTGTTAATTCTCCTAGACTAATTCTGCATTAAGTCTCTTGCGAGTGTATGTGCAACTTCTCTTCACAACAAATTGGTACCAAAAGTTCTTAGCAAGATAGGTGTTCGATAAAAGTCCTGACTCGTAGCTGCGTAGTATGAGAGGTGTTCGAATAAATCCCTTGATGGCTGCATCAACTAGCAAGTATGAGATTAAGAAGTTTGATGGTAGTAACGACTTTACTATTCATAGCATGAAGATGTTGGCTTTGTTGGGCAACCTACGACTAGATGAGGCGCTTAGGGGTGAAAGTAAGATGTAGGAAAGCTATAGCACTGAAAAAAAGAGCGATATCATGAAGAGGGCCTACAACATGTTAATTTCTATTTGAGCGACAAGATGTTAAGGCAGGTCTCTCAGATGAAAATTGTGGTTGAGGTATGGTTAAAGCTTGAAAGCTTTTACATGACAAAAAAATTGTCAAGTAGGCAGTATTTAAAGGTAAAATTCTTTACTTTCAAAATGTATGAGGATAAGAACTTCCAAGACCAAATTTACGATTTTAACAAACGGTGTTTTGATTTGGAAAATATACAATAGAATATGATGATGAGGATAAAGCTTTGGTGCTGTTACATTCTCTTCCGAAGTCATATGAAACGTTTGTAGATATTTTAAAGCATGGTAGGGAGACATTGTCACTTGATGATATGGCTAGTGTGTTGAATTCGAAAGATCTCCAAAAGAAGAATGAGTTGGGTGAACACTCAGGTAAAGGACTGCATGTTAAAGGTAGGAGTGATAAATGTGATTATAAGGGCAAGTCGCACTTAAGGTCGAAGTCAAAGGGAAAGAAAGTTGTAAAATGCTTCCATTGTCATGAGAAGGAGCATATTAGGAGGCTTTGTCCCAAAAGAAATGAGAACAAAAATGGTAAAGAAACTGAAAAAAGTGATGCTGCAATAGTAGAAGATGGATATGAGAGTTCAGACATGCTAGTCGTGACTACGAAAAATTCAAAGAAGTAGTGGGTCTTGGATTCTGGTTGTTTGTTTCATACGACACCAAGTAGAAGCTAATTTGAATCTTATGAGAAGATTGACGACAGAAAAGTCTTGTTGGGTGACAACAAAGTTTGTAACATGGTGGGAATAGGGACAGTTTGGATAAAGACTCATGATGGCATGAAACAAGTTTTAATGATTGTGAGGCACATTCCTAAGTTGAAGCGAAACTTGATTTCACTTGGTACGCTTGATTTCGATGGCTGTAGTTATAAAGGGGAGAATGGCACCTCGAATGTTACAAGGGATCCTTGGTTGTAATGCAAGGTGTGAGGGAAAACAGTTTGTACATCCTCCAAGGTAGCACTGTAATTAGAGAAGTAGGCTCAGTATCGGCCACGGATGATAAAGCCTACTTATGGCACGAGACGCTTGGCCATGTGAGTGAAAGAGGGCTTCAGGAGTTGTAGACGCAAGGATTGGTGTGGGGAGATAAGTTGGAAAAATTGGAGTTTTGTGAGCATTGCGTGCTTGGTAAGTCTACGCAGGTAAAATTTCTTTTCATCTTATACAACAAGGGAAACTCTCAGTTATGTCTATTCCGATTTATAGGGTCCATCTAAGCATCCAACTTTAGATGGAGGTAGATACTTTATGTCCATAATTGATGACTGCTCAAGGAAGGTGTAGGTATACATCTTGAAGACCAAGGACAAGGCACTCCAGAAATTTAAACTATGAAAAAAAAGGGTTGAAGTCCAAACAGATAGAAAAGTTCAATGATGCGTTCGAAACTAGCAAGTATACTAGTCGCACAAGTAATAAAGTGATAAGTAAGATATCGTTCCCACGAGGATTGATTCTAAATGAATTTGTTATTTCCAGCAACAATAAACTAAACAGGGGGGATTTTTGTTGAATGATTTACTAAATGAAATAAGAATGCAAGTAAAGAATAACAAAACAGAAAGTAAATTTGAATGAAAAATCACTGGGAGACACTTGGTTAAGGGTTCTTTCTCTGCCACAAGATATGAATTTGTGAATTAACATAGAATTGTAATCCAATTACAGCATTGAAGTTATCAACCGTAGATAACAACAAGCTCTGTTATCCAATCTTTCCTTACTTTGTTGTTAAATAAAACAAGCTCTTTATTTAATCTCTATCCATTAAACAACATAGAACAAGCTCTCTGAGTTTAATTCAATGGATGCATTATGATAAGAAAGATAGGTTGATCTAAGCAATAAACACACAAGCTCGGATTATTTAACGTAGGTTGTATTCTCCAATTGCAATCTCTGATCACAATTTTGCTACTAAGGATTAGAAATTCAAGACAATTACGGATCAAGATTTCTACTCTAGCAATAGACAACAACCAGATTATATTCAGTTGGCCATTCCAAATACAATCCGCAAGCAATCATAAGCATTAGATATGGGAAAATACAAGCAACTTCAATTAGAGAATTGGATAACAACTTCTTGCACAATTAACTCACAAAAACCATATCAGGGGCTTTGAAATCACCCTCAACCAATTCAGATTTAGTTACACATATTCAGAAACAATACAAATACAATACAATATGGAGACATTACAGAAAATGAAAGGGAAAGGGAAAACTTAGCAAATTTGATGAAAATCTCTCAAGATTGTAGTTCTTCCTCTTTCCAAGCCTTCAATCTCCTTCAAGAACTCTAAGAGATGAGAGAAATCCAAAGATGCAGCCTCCTCCACGTTCTCCCCTCTTCAAGTTATGAAAATAAAACCCTAAAATGTGTTTAATACTCTGCTACAGTAACCTGCTACAGTGTCCCGTATTATACATGCTACAGTGATTTGTGGAATTACATTTCTATACTTCTCACACTGTTTTGATTACAACTTTTGGTACACTGAATGGATTTATAAACGTAAATTTCTCCAGAAAATAGACTTCGAGAGCTTTCCAACGGTATATAATATGTCATCGGGTTCATTGTATATCAATACAATTAAATCGAGAAGATGGTTGACTAGCAGAGGTGAAAATGAAGGGTTTTACTCCATTTTTGTGCAAGTTGCTCCGAAACTCCTACAAACATGAAAACCACACAAAAACATAAAAATACCAAGGAATATAGCAAAGAAACATGGACGAATTGATATGAAAATGATATATAAATAGACACTTATCAAATTCCCTCACACTTAGACTTTGCTAGTCCTCGAGCAACTAAAATGATACGAAACAAAACTAAACCGAAACAGAATCAAAGAAAAATTAAAACACACACAAATGTTTCAACTTGCAAATAGGCCTCAAAGATTGTACTTAATTATAACCCAAGGAAAACTTCAAAATATTGCACTTGATCAACAATTTTATCTCAAATATTAGTTTCGCTTCACTTCAATTCCTCAAGTGTGTGTGTGTAGAGCCATTCTCACCTAATCACTTGTAACCCGGATGAGTTTATGCTTAAAAATGAATCATATTTAATAGTGAATATGTATGTATAAATGAACTCCATAGGCCTGCTTTTCAAGTCACTCTCCACTAATGTAGACATGCACAACACCAAGGATCAAGTAGGACTTTATTAAGCTTGTAAAATTTGGCTTGGGTGAAGGTATGATAAAGGATAATAATTTGGATCAAATCACCCACAAACATATAAATCATTCAAGACTATATGGAGCTCAATCCTTATAACACAACTTATTTCAATTCACCAGGTTACTCCCCCAAACTTATTTAGAACACTCAATCTTATTTTTTTTTCTCTTCTCTTGTTCTTTTTTTTTTTTTTTTGCAAACATAATAAAACTTACTTGCATTGCTCATGACACATCCCAACCTCATCTAACTTCCCAAAACTAGAACATAGCTCAGAATTTAATTGTGAATGATCTACATGCTCATAGGTAAGGGATAACTGTTGGAACAAAATTCAATTGAGATTAGGAAATCTTTTAGTGAGTTAACAAAAGAAAAAGGTTTACAGAGGTCAAAGGGGTTAAACTAGGGATCAAATTTTAGTCAAGGTTGGCTCTTAAGGCTAAAACGATGCAAGATGGCCTAAATCATTCCTTAATGTGCACAGTCTAGGATTTCGCCTCGAGTGACCATCAAACAGTTCTAGAATCATTTAAAATCTGAAGAAACACTTAAATTACATAAACTTTCTCTAAGAAAACAAATAACTCAGTGATAATGGCTCGGTGCTCAATTTTGTGCAAGGAATCAAAGGTAAAGCAAAAGCTAATTAACTTTTCAAGCACAAAGATCTATGCATCATTTATCATTTTTCAAGAGTTATTCTCAATTCAATCATTGCCTTATCATTGGCCCATAAAATGCAAGAGAAGAGATACGTGGCGTTGTTACACCTGAGTCAAGATTGTATATTTCAACAATCCTTAGGACCAGTAGCCCGCAGACTTAAGGTTTCCAGCCTATATACCTTTATTATGAAAGAACAAAACAAGAAACAAGACACTTCAAACAACATGAAATAAAAAAACTACATATTTATTTAGAGAGAATGCGTTTCAAGAGTTAAGGAAACCCCATATTCTGCCATTCTCAGGTTTTTCCACAATGTTTTTTTTTTCTTATCGAATCAAAACTGATAAAGACAAAAACACACAACAACTCTAAATTACATAAAACTAAACTTGCTCATAAAATAACAAAGTCCAACAAGATAGCAAACAAAAACAAGTCAGTTAGAATGGGTCTAAAAAGTTTAGAAGTTAACCTCCTTATTCAGCCATTATGGATTGAAGAGATCCAGAATGCGTTTCAAGAGGAATTAAACTTTTTAAGCCACCACTCTAAAAGCCATGATTAGAAAATATTACCTGGGGCGAAAGAAATAACTTAAAAAAAACTCAAAAGAAATGACATGAAAAATCTCAAATAAACACACTAAAAAGAAAGTAAACAAAAGCGAAGCAAACCAATAGATGGAGATTACAGATGGAGCGTTAAATCCAGTCTACGCCTTTTATTGCCTTCTCCAAACCAATCTATCCGAGCCGTTGTTGGATCAGGCGAATAGAAGAATTCTTGGAGTTTATCAATTAACTCCCCTGCAGTTGAAGCTGTAACCAGGATTTGCCTTGCTGACGGTGAGATGAAGTTTTTTTCTACAGCTTGATCAAGAAAGGACAACAAACCATCAAAAAAATTATTAACATTTAACAAACCAATGGGTTTCCGATGGATATTTAGCTGTGCCAAGAGGTGATTTGAAATATCTCCTCTAATGTACCATAACCACCCGGCAAAGCTATAAATGCATCGGACTTAACAACCATATGTGCAATACGCTCATGCATACTAGAGACCTGTAACTCTTCCCCGATTGTGTTGCCTACGATATCTCGTATAGCTAATTGTTTAGGGATAATGCCGAGAACTTTGCTCCCTCCTAGGGATGCAGCTGTCGACACACACCCCATTAACCCAAGACTACCCCCTCCATAAATCAAATTAATACCCCTCGCAGCAAATGTCCTACCAAGATCAAGAGCTGCTGTTGTAAACTCTCCATCTTTACCAAATTGCGATCCACAAAATACGCATATATTTTGGAATCGCCGAATTGGTGCTTTCTCCATTGCTAAAAGTGCTCTAAACTTGTGTAAGATAATGATGTACGTTAGGTATTATGCGATTCAAGTGCAATACAGGTTATGAAATGACATTTCAAAATATGCAGCATGGATATATACACACGTAAAACTCTCAAATTTGACACATGGGGACATAATTTCGGTGGGGGTTGCTCGATGCAGATTTATCGCCCCAAGATTTGAAAAAATGAGATATGCTTTCGGTGGGGTTTGACAAAACCTACACACTTGTCTCCCACGTGAAGCATGGAAAATGGACATACACTTTCGGCGGAGGTTGACAAAACCTCCACACTTATCTCCCACGTGAAGTATTAAAAATGGAGATACACTTTCGGCGGAGGTTGACAAAACCTCCACACTTATCTCCCACGTGAAGCATTAAAAATGAAGATACACTTTCGGTGGAGGTTGACAAAACCTCCACACTTATCTCCCACGTGTACTTATGCCATAGGGTAGTTATATGGTTTGTCAAAAAGAAAACTTGAAATTAAAACAAACAAAATCAACAAACAACAATAATACAAAAAAAACATTGATAATCAGATCAAACGAAACAAGAAAAAAAAGAAATTTGACAACAACAACACACATTCAAATATACAAGTAGTTGTGATTGTGGCTCACATCTTCCTCTGGTTTTACGTCCAGTAACGGCTGAAACGCCTTCTATGAGTCGGGGATTTGCTTCCCATCCAGTTTCTTATAAACTGGCAAACAGGGTCATTTTTAGTCAGATTCCCTAGACTATAACACTGCAACTCATCACGAAATTGTGTCCATAAATTAAGTAATTCACGCTGAACAAGTCCACAAGAATGTGACTCAAGAGTTAATAAAATATTATCCAGCGACTCATTACTCAAACCATTCTTAATAAATGAAAGTTTATCTTCTCTATTCCTGGACACAAAAACTAATGAACGACAAGTCTGGTTACAATTCCATCTAGCACATTTATAACATACTTGTAAACTTTTCGCTCTTCGCCTATTGGCGTAGTAGCTCTTTCCTAGACCAGGCATGTATTTTGCGAGATTAAAGTCCGGCTCACCGGACAATCTCACCTTGGCTTCGATAAGCCATCGGATATCAGCAGGCACATTTAGGAGCATCAATGCCCAAAGTCTAGTCATCCGTACTTTATAAATTTAAACACAGCATTTTGAGGAAGTGAAGGGAAATATTTACGAAGGTTCGATAGAAAGATATCAGCATCCATTGAAGAGAAGAAAAGGAGAGATATTACCGATAATGCGATTGAGTTTGTTCTTCTCCCAGATATGCACGTTTCAAACCTTCCGGCAATGGTTTCAGCTCCCCTTTGGATGTTTCCTCAAGCTGTTGCACAAATGAATTCGAAGTACGAAATAATCAAATTAAACAAAAGGAAGGAAAAGAAAAGAGCAGAAACGAAATTAAAGACACATAAAAGAGATAACAACACAATAACAAACAAAAGTCAAAAGCAAGTAAAAACAAATAAAAACAAATAAGGCAGATGTCAAAGAGAGATAAAACCTGGTCAATTTGATGGTCTACGAAAGGAATCTCCTCGAGACACAAAAATTGATCATTATTCCTTATTTATTTTTCTTTTCTTTTTTTTTTCAAAAAATATTGGGTTGCCTCCCAATAAGCGCTTGGTTTAACGTCCTCAGTCAACGGGTTTCAAGCATGTGAGGACTCAAATTCGATATGCTCACTATGGGCTGGATCAACTTTCCAAAAGAAATGGTGCACGCAATGCTGGGCCTTGGATGTGAGCATTGTCCACCCAAATGCCATTTGTGATCTCTAAGTACTGGACGGTTTTCACTCATTGATATTGGTGCAAGGCCCATTTCTATGATAAATTGGCAATTAGTACCATTCTCACCCAAGAATCCAGATTCAAATGATTGGAAGTGACTTAGGCTGCCACGGTGATTGGCCATTCATCACCAAAAGAAGAGTTTTCTCATTAGATAAAGACAATTCAAATAGAAACATCATACCGCTTATGGTTTAGGCTATAGTCCTAATCGAAGCTTGCAGAGATTCCTTCAATTCTTAGACACTTGTATCAAAATTCTTGATTCCTTAGAATTTTCTGTCCCCATGTGCTCACTAATAGCTACATCCAATCCATTCTTGCAAGTTAACTCAAAACATTGTTGTGGCAGAGAATCAGTAACGTCAACTACAAAAACAGAATAGAAGTCACTAGGGTACCTCATTGCCTCAAAAATATTGAAAAGGATAACCTTGCCATCAAACTCCATGGTGAGAGTGCCATCATGAACATCAATCTTGGTTCTAGCAGTTTTCGAGAATGGTCTCCCTAAAAGAATCGGTGTTGGATAGGAGATGTCTCATCCTCTATTTCAAGAACATAAGAGTCTGCTGGGAAAACCAATTGATTCACCTGCACAAGCACATCTTCCACAACTCTTTTGGTATATGCATTAAAACGATCAGCAATTTGAATGGTAATACCAATTTCCGCAAAAGGTCCAAGATTTAAAGAAGCATAAATAGAATATGGCATGATGTTAATAGATGCTTCTAAATCTAACATAACTCTTTCAAACTTGGTTTTACCAATGGTGCATGGCATGGTGAACGTACCTGGATCTTTGCACTTGGAGGAATTTTCCTTTGCAATACAGCTGAAACATCTTCCCCAACACTTACTTTCTCATTTCTTTTTAACTTTCTTTTGCTGGTGCATAACTCCTTGAGACATTTTGTATAATGAGGTACTTGCTCGATAGCATCCAGAAGTGGTATATTTACCTCGATTTTATGAGAAGTTTCCAGGATTTCTTATTCTTGTTCCTCCTTCGATTTTGCAAATCTAATAGGAAAAAGTGGAGGAGAAACATATGAAGGAATGGGAGTTATAGGATTTACCTGAGAAGTCAGTGTTTTGTTCATGGTGGAAGTGGTGTCATCTCCTTCATCAGTTTGTGATTTCTTTGGCAGGACATCTAATTGCTCTTCATTTTGCAAAGTTATCGCACAAGAATTCTCTCTTGGATTGATCATCGTTTGACAAGATAATTCTTCTGAGCCTTGGCCCTCGAATTTGCTCATGCTAGTGGCCAATTGTCCCATTTGATTTGCCAGGTTTTGGATACTTGCCCCAGTTTCCTGCTGGAATTGCATTGTGTTAGTGGCAAGTGCATTAACAATGTCCCGGAGAGACATACATGAGTTTTGTGAAGCTGGTTGCGGTGCTGGATGTGGCATTGGTGGTGGTTGCATTTCAAAAGGTTGCTGCACTCTAGGTTGATTGAAACCTTGTGGCAGATTTGTTATCACATTTGGAGTGATTGGTTGATGATTCCAGTAACTGAAATTATGTTGATCTTCCCATCCAGCATTGTAAGTGCTAGAGAAAGGATCATACCATTGCCTCGTTTGTCCTGGAAATCCACCCATGGCATTGGCTTGTTCCATATATTCTTCTTGTAAAGTTGGATACATGTCGATTGGATGCTCCATCGTAGAATATATCCCACATTCATAAGATTTTTGCATATCTCCTACAGCCATGTTTTCCACAAGAGAGGTTAGCTCAGAAAGTTGTTGTTCAATGTTCGGAGTGCTTACCTCATTTACTCTCCATGGTACTTGTGGCTCAAATCCGCTACTGAATTGATAGAAGTTTACTGCCATGTTGTCTAAACACAAACAATCAGAAAAGAAAAACAAAGAAAATATGAATCAACAATGAAAACAAAATAACAAATCGATTAGAAAATCAATCCCCGGCAACGGCGCAAAAAACTTGTTGCGTTCGAAACTAGCAAGTATACTAGTCGCACAAGTAATAAAGTGATAAGTAAGATATCGTTCCCACGAGGATTGATTCTAATTGAATTTGTTATTTGAAAGCAAAAACAGAATAAACGGGGGCTTTTTGTTGATTGATTAACTAGATGAAATATTAATGCAAGTAAAGAATAACACAATGCTAAGTTAATTTGAGTAAAAATCAATGAGAGTAACCTGGTTAAAGGATCATTCTCTACCACAAGAATATGGATTTGTGAATACCCTAGCTTTTTGTTCCCCCCCCCCCCCCCCCCCCCCCCCCCCCCCCCCCTCCCCCATTACAGTATTGAAAGTATCAACCGTAGATAACAACAAGCTCTGTTATCCCAATCTTTCCTTACTTTGTTGTTAAATAAAATAGGCTCTTTACTTACTCTCTATCCATTAAACAACCTAGAACAAGCTCTCTAAATTTAATTCAATGGATGCATTATGAAAAGAAAGACAGGTTGATCTAAGCAATAAACACACAAGCTCGGATTATTTAACTTAGGTTATATTCTCCAATTGCAATCTCTGATCACAATTTTGCTACTTATGATTAGAAATTCAAGACAATTACGGATCAAGATTTCTAATCTAGCAATAGACAATATCCAGATTATATTCAGTTGGCCACCCAAATACAATCCAGCAAGCAATCATAAGCATTAAACATGGGAAAATACAAGCAACTTCAATTAGATAATTGGATAACAATTCCTTGCACAATCAATTCATAAAAACCATATCAAGGGCTTTGAAATCACCCTCAACCAATTCAGATTTAGTTACACATATTCAGATAGAATACAAATACACTACAATATGGAGACATTCCAGAAAATGAAAGGGAAAGGGAAAACTTAGCAAATTTGATGAAATCTCTTAGGATTTGTAGTTCTTCCTCGTTCCAAGCCTTCAATCTCCTTCAAGAACTCCAAGAGATGAGAGAAATCCAAAGATGCAGCCTCCTCCACGTTCTCCCCTCTTCATGTTATGAAATAAAACCCTAAAATGTGTTTAAATACTCTGCTACAGTAACTGCTACAGTGTCCCGTATTATACATGCTACAGTGATGTGTGGAATTACATTTCTACACTTCTCACACTGTTTTGCTTACAACTTTCGGTACACTGAATGATTCAATAAACCGAAATTTCTTTCTCACAAAGTAGGCTTAGCTACCCAGTGATCATGCCGTCTTTCAACACGGTAATATGAATTATTTCATTCGGTTCATTGTATGTCAATACAATTAAATCCGAGAAGATGGTTGATTAGCAGAAGTAAAAATGAATGGTTTTACTCCATTTTTGTGCAAGTTGCTCCAAAACTCCTACAAACATCAAAACCACACAAAAACATAAAAATACCAGGAATATAGCAAAGAAACATGGACGAATTGATATGAAAATGATATATAAATAGACACTTATCAAATTCCCCCACACTTATACTTTGCTAGTCCTCGAGCAACTAAAATGATACGAAACAAAACTAAACCGAAACAGAATCAAAGAAAAATTAAAACACAAAAATGCTTCAACTTGCAAATAGGCCTCAAAGATTGTACTTAATTATAACCCAAGGAAAACTTCAAAATAATGCACTTGATCAAGAATTTTATCTTAAAGATTATTTTCGCTTCATTTCAATTCCTCAAGTGTGTGTGTATAGAGCCATTCTCACCTAATCACTTGTAACCCGGATGAGTTTATGCATAAAAATGAATCATATTTAATATTGGAGATGTGTGTATAAATGAACTCCATAGGCTTGCTTTTCAAGTCACTCTCCACTAATGTAGACATGCACAACACCAAGGATCAAGTAGGACTTTATTAAGTTTGTAACGTTTGGCTTGGGTGAAGGTATGATAAAGGATAATAATTTGGCTCAAATCACCCACAAACACATCAATCATTCAAGACTATGTAGAGCTCAACCCTATAACACAACTTCATTTCAATTCACCAGGTTACTCCCCCAAACTTATTTAGAACCCTCAATCTTTTTTTTTTTTTGCAGAAAACAAAAGAAAACTACACCCCCACACTTTGTTGTTTCATTCTTTTTAAGAACACTTAAGGGTATCGATCTCTTATTCTTCTTCTTTTGTTCTCTTTTTTTTTCTTTTTTTCTTTTTTTTTATTACACTTCCCCTCCCCCACACTTAAACAACACATTGTCCCCAATGTGTAAGTTCTGTGGACAATAAGTACAGATTGGCTTTTTTTTCTTTTTTCTTTTGTACAACACAATAAACTCCTTGCATTCTTCATGACACATCCCAACCTCCTCTAGCTTCCCAAAACTAGAACATAGCTCAAAATTTAATTGTGAATAATCTAAATGCTCATAGGTAAGGGATAAACTGTTTGGAACAAATTCATTTGAGGTTAGAAAATCTTTTAGTGAGTTAACAAAGAAAAAGGCTTACAAAGGCTCAAAGGGGTAACTAGGGATCAATTTCTGTCAAGGTTGGCTATTAAGGCTCAAACGGTCCAAAGATTGCCTAAATCATTTCCCCAATGTTGCACAGCCTAGGATTTCGCCTTGAGTGACCATCAAACAAGTTCTAGAATTCATTGAAATCTGAAGAAACATTTAAATTACATAAACTTTCTCTAAGTGAGCAAATAACTCAGTGATAATAGCTCAGTGCTCAATGTTGCGCAAGGAATCAAAAGCAAAGCGAAACCAATAAACATTTCAAGCACACAGATCCATGCATCATTTATCATTTTCCAAGAGTTATTCTTAATTCAATCATTATCTTATCATCGACCCACAAAATGCAAGAAAAGAGGTACGTGGCATTGTTACACCTGAGTCAAGATTGTATATTTCAACGATCCTTAGGACCAGTAGCCCGCAGACTTAAGGTTTCCAGCCTATATACCTTTATTATGAAAGAACAAAACAAGAAACAAGACACTTCAAACACATGAAATAAACAAACTACAGACTTATTTAGAGAGAATGCGTTTCAAGGGTTCAAGAAAACCCCATATTCTGCCATTCTCAGGTTTTTCCACAATTGTTTTTTTTGAATCGAAACTGATAAAGATAAAAACACATAACAACTCTAAATTACTCAAAACTAAACTCACTCATAAAATAACAAAGTTCAACAAGTCAGCAAACAAAAACAAGTTAGTTAGAATGGGTCTAAAAAGTTTAGAAGTTAGCCTCCTTATTCAGCCATTATGGATTGAAGAGCTCCAGAATGCGTTTCAAGAGAACTTGAACTTTTTAAGCCACCACTCTAAAAACCGAGATTAGACAATATTACCTGGGATGAAAGAAATAACCTGAAAAAACTCAAAAGAAATGACATGAAAAATCTCAAATAAACACACTAAAAAGAAAGCAAACAAAACCGAAGCAAACCAGCAAATAGAGATTACAGATGGAGGGTTAAATCCAGTTGACGCCTTTTGTTGCCTTCTCCAAACCAATTTATCCGAGCCATTGTTGGATCAGGTGAATAGACGAATTCTTGTAGTTTGTCAATTAACTCTCCTGCAGTTGAAGCTGTAACCAGCATTTGCCTTGCTGACGGTGAGATGAAATTTTTTTCTACCGCTTGATCAAGAAAGGACAACAAACCATCAAAAAAATTATTAACATTTAACAAACCAATGGGTTTCCGATGGATGTTTATCTGTGCCCAAGAGGTGATTTGAAAAATCTCCTCTAATGTACCATAACCACCCGGCAAAGCTATAAATGCATCGGACTTAACAACCATATGTGCAATACGCTCATGCATACTAGAGACCTGTAACTCTTCCCCGATTGTGTTGCCTCCGATATCTCGTATAGCTAATGGTTTAGGGATAATGCCGAGAACTTTGCTCCCTCCTAGGGATGCAGCTGTTGACACACACCCCATTAACCCAAGAATACCCCCTCCATAAATCAAATTAATACCCCTCGCAGCCAATGTCCTACCAAGATCAAGAGCTGCTGTGGTAAACTCTCCATCTTTACCAAATTGCGATCCACAAAATACGCATATATTTTGGAATCGCCGAATTGGTGTTTTCTCCATTTCTACAAGTGGTCTAAACTTGTGTAAGACAATGATGCACGTTAGTATTATGTGATTCTAGTGCAAGACAGGTTATGAAATGACATTTCAAAATATGCAGCATGGATATATACACACGTAACACTCTCAAATTTGACACATGGGGACATAATTTCGGTGGGAGTTGCTCGATGCAGATTTATCGCCCCAAAATTTGAAAAAATGAGATATGCTTTTCGGGGGTTTGACAAAACCTCCACACTTGTCGCCCCTATGTGCAATGAAAAGGTAAGATAAACTTTCAGTGTGGTTTTAAAAACCGCCACACTTGTCTCCCACGTGAAGCATGAAAAAAGTAAAGATATACTTTCGCGGAGTGTTGACAAAACCTCCACACTTGTCTTCCACGTGTTGCTTATATCATGGGGTAGTCATCTGGTTTGTCAAAAAGAAAACTTGAAATTAAAACAAACAAAATCAACAAACAACAACAACGCAAAAACAACATTGATAATCAGATCAAACGAAACAAGAAAGAAATAAAATTCGACAACAACAACACACATTCAAATATACAGTAGTTGTGATTGTGGCTCACATCTTCCTCTGGTTTTACGTCCAGTAACGGCTGAAACGCCTTCTATGAGTCGGGGATTTGCTTCCCATCCAGTTTTCTTATAAACTGGCAACAGGGTCGTTTTTAGTCAGATTCCCTAGACTATAACACTGCATTCATCACGAAATTGTGTCCATAGATTAAGCAATTCACGCTGAACAAGTCCACAAGAATGTGACTCGAGAGTTTACAAAACATTATCCAGTGACTCATTACTCAAACCATTCTTAATAAATGAAAGTTTATCTTCTCTATTCCTGGAAGCAAAACCTAATGAATGACAAGTCTGGTTACAATTCCATCTAGCACATTTATAACATACTTGTAACCTTTTCGCTCTTCGCCTCTATGCGTAGTAGCTCTTTCCTAGACCAGGCATGTATTTTGCGAGATTAATGTCCGGCTCACCGGACAATCTCACCTTGGCTTCGATAAGCCATCGGATATCAGCGGCACTTTAGAGCGATCACGACCAAAGTCTATTCAATCCGTAATTTATAAATTTTAACCAGCATTTTGAGGAAGGAAGGGAATATTTACGAAGGTTTCACAGAAAGATATCGGACTCCATGAAGAGGAGAAAAGAAGAAGTTTCCGATAATGCGATCGGGTGTGTTGTGTTTGCTTCAGATATGCACGTTTCAAACCTTTGGCAATTAACTTCACCTTCCGTTTGGAATGTTTCCACAAGCTGCTGCACAAATGAGCTTCAAAGCACGAGTAATCAATTAAACAACAGAAAGAAAAGAAAGAACAAAATGAAACTAAGACCATAAAGAGATAACAACCAATAGCAAACAAAAGTCAAAAACAAGTAAAAAAATATAAAACAAATAAGACAGATGGCAAAGAGAGATAAAACCTGATCAATTTGATGGCCTACGAAAGGAATCTCCTCGAGACACAAAAATCTATCATTATTACCTTATTTTATTTTTCTTTTTTTTTTTAATTTATTTTACAAAAACATTGGGTTGCCTCCCAATAAGCGCTTGGTTTAACGTCCTCAGCCCTACGTTGGTTCCATCATGGCAGGGTCCAATCTCCGCTGTGCTTCTCTAGTGGGCTTGGATCCTTTTTCCAACAAGAATTGGTGCATGCATATGGCTAGGCCTTGGATGTTAGCAATCGTCCACCCAATAGCTGTTTTGTGGTCTGTAAGTATTCGGACGAGTTTCTCTTCTTGTATTCGTGCAAGGCCCATTTCTATTATAATTGGCAAAGGGTCATTCTCACTCAAGAATCCATGCTTCAAATGATCTTGAAGAAGCTTAAGCTCCAAGGCAGGGGCTGTCATCACAGAAGGAAGAATTTTCTCATTAGATAAAGGAAATTGAATGTACGAAACATCATACCTATTTGTGGTTATTGCGATGATCTCATCTAAGCTTGCCACAACTTCCTCCATTTCTTTAGACACTTGTATCAAAATTTCTGAGTTCTTAGAATTTTCTGTCCCTATGTGCTCATTAATAGCTATATCCAATCCATTCTTGCGAGTTAACTCAAAACATTGTTGTGGCAGAGAATCAGTAATGTCAACTACAAAAACAGAATATAAGTCACTAGGGTACCTCATTGCCTCAAAAATATTGAAAAGGATCACCTTGCCATCAAACATTATGGTGAGAGTGCCATCATGAACATCAATCTTGGTTCTAGCAGTTTTCGAGAATGGTCTCCCTATAAGAATCGGTGTTGGATTAGGAGATGTCTCATCCTCTATTTCAGAACATAAAAGTCTGCTGGAAAAACCAATTGATTCACCTGCACAAGCACATCTTCCACAACTCTTTTGGGATATGCATTAAAAATGATCAGCAAGTTGAATGGTAATACCAGTTTTCACAAAAGGTCCAAGATTTAAAGAAGCATAAATAGAATATGGCATGACATTAATAGATGCTCCTAAATCTAATATAGCTCTTTCAAACTTGGTATTACCAATGGTGCATGGAATGATGAACGTACCTGGATCTTTGCATTTTGGAGGATTTTTCTTTACAATACAGCTGAAACATTTTCCCCCACACTTAATTTCTCATTTCCCTTCAACTTTCTCTTGTTGGTGCATAACTCCTTGAGAAATTTTGTACAACAAGGTACTTGCTCGATAGCATCTAGAAGTGGTATATTTACCTCGATTTTGTGAGAAGTTTCCAGGATTTCTTGTTCTTGTTCCTCCTTCTTCGATTTTGCAAATCTACTAGGAAAAAGTGGAGGAGAAATATATGAAGGAATGGGGGTTATAAGATTTACCTGAGAAGTCAGTGTTTTGTTCATGGTGGAAGTGGTGTCATCTCCTTCATCAGTTTTTGATTTCTTTGGCAGGACATCTAATTGCTCTTCATTTTGCAAAGTTATCGCACAAGAATTCTCTCTTGGATTGATCACCGTTTGAGAAGATAATTCTTCTGAGCCTTGGCCCTCGAATTTGCTCATGCTAGTGGCCAATTGTCCCATTTGATTTGCCAGGTTTTGGATACTTGCCCCAGTTTCCTGCGGGAATTGCATTGTGTTAGTGGCAAGTTCATTAACAATGTCCTGGAGAGACATACCTGAGTTTTGTGAAGCTGGTTGCGGTGCTGGATGTGGCATTGGTGGTGGTTGCATTTGAAAAGGTTGCTGCACTCTAGGTTGATTGAAACCTTGTGGCCGATTCGGTATCACATTTGGAGTGATTGGTTGATGATTCCAGTAACTGAAATTATGTTGATCTTCCCATCCAGCATTTTAAGTGCTAGAGAAAGGATCATACCATTGCCTCGTTTGTCCTGGAAATCCACCCATGGCATTGGCTTGTTCCATATATTCTTCTTGTAAAGTTGGATACATGTTGATTGGATGCTCCATCGTAGAATATATCCCACATTCATAAGATTTTTGCATATCTCCTACAGCCATGTTTTCCACAAGAGAGGTTAGCTCAGAAAGTTTTTGTTCAATGTTCGGAGTGCTTACCTCATTTACTCTCCATGGTACTTGTGGCTCAAATCCGCTACTGAATTGATAGAAGTTTACTGCCATGTTGTCTAAACACAAACAATCAGAAAAGAAAACCAAAGAAAATATGAATCAACAATGAAAACAAAATAACAAATCGATTAGAAAATCAATCCCCGGCAACGGCGCCAAAAACTTGATGGGTTCGAAACTAGCAAGTATACTAGTCGCACAAGTAATAAAGTGATAAGTAAGATATCGTTCCCACGTGGATTGATTCTAATTGAATTTGTTATTTTCCAGCAATAATAAACTAAACAGGGGGGGTTTTGTTGATTGATTCACTAAACTTAATACGAAAGCAAATGAAGAATAACACAAAGCAAAGTTAAATGGAGTGAAAAATCAATGAGAGACACTTGGTTAAGAGTTCATTCTCTGCCACAAGATATGATTTTGTGAATTAACATAGAATTGTAATCCAATTACAGCATTGAAGTTATCAACCGTAGATAACAACAAGCTCTGTTATCCAAATCTTTCCTTACTTTGTTGTTAAATAAAATAGGCTCTTTACTTAATCTCTATCCATTAAACAACCTATAACAAGCTCTCTAAATTTAATTCAATGGATGCATTATGAAAAGAAAGACAGGTTTATCGAAGCAATAAACACACAAGCTCGGATTATTTAACTTAGGTTATATTCTCCAATTGCAATCTCTGATCACAATTTTGCTACTAATGATTAGAAATTCAAGACAATTACTGATCAAGATTTCTAATCTAGCAATAGACAATATCCAGATTATATTCAGTTGGCCACCCAAATACAATCCAGCAAGCAATCATAAGCATTAAACATGGAAAAATACAAGCAACTTCAATTAGAGAATTGGTTAACAATTCCTTGCACAATCAATTCACAAAAACCATATCAAGGGCTTTGAAATCACCCTCAACCAATTCAGATTTATTTACACATATTCAGAAACAATACAAATACAATACAATTGGAGACATTCCAGAAAATGAAAGGGAAAGGGAAAACTTAGCAAATTTGATGAAAATCTCTTAAGATTGTAGTTCTTCCTCTTTCCAAGCCTTCAATCTCCTTCAAGAACTCCAAGAGATGAGAGAAATCCAAGATGCATCTCCTCCACTACGTTCGTCATCACAGTCTTCCAGGTTGTGAATAAAACCCTAAAATGTGTTTAAATACTCTGCTACAAGTAACGTGCTACAGTGTCCCGTTATACATGCTACAGTGATGTGTTGAATTACATTTCTATACTTCTCACACTGTTTTGATTACAACTTTCGGTACACTGAATGGATTCATAAACCGTAAATTTCTCCAAAAATTACACTTCGAGAGCTTTTCAACGGTATATGATATGTCATCGGGTTCATTGTATATCAATACAATTAAATCCGAGAAGATGGTTGACTAGCAGAGGTGAAAATGAAGGGTTGTACTCCTTTTTTGTGCAAGTTGCTCCAAAACTCCTACAAACATCAAAACCACACAAAAACATAAAAATACCAAGGAATATAGCAAAGACACATGGACGAATTGATATGAAAATGATATATAAATAGACACTTATCAAATTCCCCCACACTTAGACTTTGCTAGTCCTCGAGCAACTACGGCAATATGAAATAAAACTAAACCGAAACAGAATCAACAAACAATTAAAACACACAAATGCTTCATCTTGCAAATAGGCCTCAAAGATTGTACTTAATTATATCCCAAGGAAAACTTCAAAATAATGCACTTGATCAAGAATTTTATCTCAAAAATTAGTTTCGCTTCACTTCAATTCCTCAAGTGTGTGTGTGTAGAGCCATTCTCACCTAATCACTTGTAACCCGGATGAGTTTTATGCATAAAAATGAATCATATTTAATATTGAATATGTGTGTATAAATGAACTCCATAGGCTTGCTTTTCAGGTCACTCTCCACTAATGTAGACATGCACAACACCAAGGATCAAATAGGACTTTATTAAGCTTGTAACGTTTGGCTTGGGTGAAGGTATGATAAAGGATAATAATTTGGCTCAAATCACCCGCAAACACATAAATCATTCAAGAATATGTAGAGCTCAACCCTATAACACAACTCCATTTCAATTCACCAGGTTACTCCCCCAAACTTATTTAGAACACTCAATTTTTTTTTTTTTGCACAAAACAAAAGAAAACTACACCCCCACACTTTGTTGTTTCATTCTTTTTAGAACACTTAAGGGTATAGATCTCTTATTCTTCTTCTTTTTTTTCTTCCTTTTTTTTTCTTCTTTTTTTTTTATTACACTTCCCCTCCCCCACACTTAAACAACACATTGTCCCCAATGTGTAAGTATGTGGACAATAAGTACAGATTGGCTTTTTTCTTTTTTCTTTTTTTAACAAACACAATAGAACTCACTTGCATTGCTCATGACACATCCCAACCTCCTCTAACTTTCCAAAACCAGAACATAGCTCACAATTTAATTGTGAATGATCTACATGCTTATAGGTAAGGGATAAACTGTTTGGAACAAATTCATTTGAGGTTAGGAAATCTTTTAGTGAGTTAACAATGAAAAAGGCTTACAACGGCTCAAAGGGGTAACTAGGGATCAATTTCAGTCAAGGTTGGCTATTAAGGCTCAACGGTCCAAAGATGGCCTAAATCATTTCCCCAATATTGCACAGTCTAGGATTTCGCCTCGAGTGACCATCAAACAAGTTCTAGAATTCATTGAAATCTGAAGAAACATTTAAATTACATAAAATTTCTCTAAGTGAACAAATAACTCAGTGATAATAGCTCAGTGCTCAATGTTGCGCAAGGAATCAAAAGCAAAGTGAAAACCCATAAACATTTCAAGCACACAGATCCATGCATCATTTATCATTTTCCAAGAGTTATTCTTAATTCAATCATTATCTTATCATCGACCCACAAAATGCAAGAAAAGAGGTACGTGGCGTTGTTACACCTGAGTCAAGATTGTATATTTCAACAATCCTTAGGACCAGTAGCCCGCAGACTTAAGGTTTCAAGCCTATATACCTTTATTATGAAAGAACAAAACAAGAAACAAGACACTTCAAACAACATGAAATAAACAAACTACAGATTCATTGAGATAGAATGCGTTTCAAGAGTTAAGAAAACCCCATATTCTGCCATTCTCAGGTTTTTCCACAATTGTTTTTTTTGAATCGAAACTGATAAAGATAAAAACACATAACAACTCTAAATTACGCAAAACTAAACTCACTCATAAAATGACAAAGTTCAACAAGTCAGCAAACAAAAACAAGTTAGTTAGAATGGGTCTAAAAAGTTTAGAAGTTAGCCTCCTTATTCAGCCATTATGGATTGAAGAGATCGAGAATGCGTTTCAAGAGAACTTGAACTTTTTAAGCCACCACTCTAAAAACCGAGATTAGAAAATATTACCTGGGACGAAAGAAATAACCTGAAAAAGCTCAAAAGAAACGACATGAAAAATCTCAAATAAACACACTAAAAAGAAAAGCAAACAAAAACGACGCAAACCAGCAAATAGAGATTACAGATGGAGTGTTAAATCCAGTTTACGCCTCTTATTGCCTTCTCCAAACCAATCAATCCGAGCTGTTGTTGGATCAGGCGAATAGACGAATTCTTGTAGTTTGTCAATTAACTCCCCTGCCGTTGAAGCTGTAACAAGGATTTGCCTCGCTGATGGTGAGATAAATTTTTTTTCTACAGCTTGATCAAGAAAAGACAACAAACCATCAAAAAAGTTATTGACATTTAACAAACCAATGGGTTTTTTATGGATGTTTAGCTGTGCCCAATAGGTGATTTGAAATATCTCCTCTAATGTACCATAACCATCGGGTAAAGCTATAAATGCATCGGACTTAACAATCATATGTTCAATACGCTCATGCATGCTAGAGACTTGTAACTCTTCCCCGATTGGGTTGCCTACGATATCTCGCACAGCTAATGGTTTAGGGATAATGCCGAGAACTTTACTTCCTCCCAAGGATGCAGCTGTCGACACACACCCCATTAACCAAGACTACCCCCTCCATAAATCAAATGAATACCCCTCGCAGCTAATGTCCTACCAAGATCAAGAGCTGCTGTTGTAAACTCTCCATCTTTACCAAATTGCTATCCACAAAATACGCATATATTTTGGAATCGCCGAATTGGTGTTTTCTCCATTTCTAAAAGTGCTCTAAACTTGTTTAAGACAATGATGCACGTTAGGTATTATGCGATTCAAGTGCAAGACAGGTTATAAAATGACATTTCAAAATATGCAAAATGGATATATACACACGTAAAACTCTCAAATTTGACACATGGGGACATAATTTCGGTGGGGGTTGCTCGATGCAGATTTATCACCCTGAGATTTGAAAAAATAGATATGCTTTCGGTGGGGTTTGACAAAACCTCCACACTTGTCGCCCACGTGTGCATGAAAAATTGAGATAAACTTTCGGTGGGGTTTGAAAAAAACCGCCACACTTGTCTCCCACGTGAAGCATGAAAAGTAAAGATATACTTTCGACGGAGGTTGACAAAAACTCCACACTTGTCTTCCACATGTGCTTATATC